>JARHVA010001123.1:3467500-3505000 GCA_037957365.1 Torreya grandis | reverse complement strand
ATCTTGGGAGGGACTAACATATTTATTATTATATTTATCTTAGATAAATTTATGTAAAATATGTCAATAAATAAATAATATTTGTTGAACTTAGAAATTTGCAATAATTTTGAAGCTCAAAGAGATATCATTTTATATTAGATTAAGCGCCTCGAGATTGATATCTCTCAGCATCTTTTACATAGACTTATCTAAGATAGGTATGCTAGTAACATTTGTGTGTATTAATTTTTTCTTTAATATATAATAATAAGTTTTTAATATAAATATAAATTTATAATATACTTTGCATTAAATTAAAAATAAATAAAGTATAAATAAATCATCGAAAATTGTTATGTACATAAGATGAAATAAAAAATAAATGAAAAAATTGTAAATTATCTAAATATATAATATACAACATTGAAAATAAAGAATCATTTGATACTCATGAAAATGTTCCATACACAACATATAAAATATCAAATAATGAATCATTTCACATTCATAGAAAGATATTTATGATAATTATATGACATTATTTATCTAATAAGAATTTCAATAATTCTTTCCTTAGCTTTCCATTTGAAAAGTTATTTTGCTTTTTTCAGTTTTTCACAATGGTCATTTGTAACAGGTGATAATATTCATAGTCCTTCCAAATATTTTAGATTGAATATAGCCACAAATTTTAACTTTGTTCTTTCTTTTTAAGTTATATCAATTATGACTTTTGAAAGAGTTAAATTTTATGATTTGTGTATTATTAATGCCCAAGACAACCTTAAGGGTAGTTGATTTGTGTGTCCCCTTTATATTGGTACAATTGGAATTGGATATAAAGTTTCATCTTCAAATAGTATTCATGAGTAACTATCAAACCTAACCATAATATATGTCAATAGTTTTGGTGGGGAACTCCTAGGTTTGTATATTATATTTTTACTATACCATAGAAATCCACTTACAAAACCTACTTCTATCCAAATATTATAAGTTAACATGAACCTTGCATCCTTATGAATTAATAACTTCATATCAATTTTATCATTTTGAGCTCCTGCTAGAGCATTGACATTACCTACTTTGGTTTCAATGTTATGTGTAATAAGACTTTTCAATGAATATAATTTTCTTCTATTTTGACTATGTACATTACCATTTTTAGGAAACAAATAAATAATATTTTCAAATTATTCATTGATGGCTCTATCTATTCCAACATTGTTTCTTTTCATCAATAAATTAGAATCATCAATTGTTTGATTTGTATCTCATATTTTTTAGAAGTTAATGAAACCTTTTTTGGTCCTCACTTTCTCTACTTGATGATTTATAGAGTCTATGTTTTGCAAAAAATATTTTCTATGAAGCTCATTTCATCAATCAATATGTCTTTTATATGGTGGATCTCTTCTGGGAAGTTTTACATCTTGTTCCATCTAATTCAGAAAAATGTGTGATTGAGATTTGAAGTTGTGCATGGATGGTTGAGGCACCAATATTGAATGTTGTAACTCCAATTGTTGCAAGTAAAAGAAGTGGACAATGCTTTGAGAATGTTACATCATGAATAACTTGATGAATACCACCAATTAGATTCAATTTCATTATTATTGTTATTATTTGAATTATCATGCATAATGAATAGTATTTTGACCTTGTTGATAGTGGGTCATAATTATATCAAGTTATTATTTTTGTTTAACATCAAAGGTTACATAATTCATATGTGATGCTATATCATTATCAATGACAACTCTATTTTATTTCAAAGTTTATGTGGATTTTATCACTTTATTTGTGTATTATTTACCTTGATATTTATTATTCTATAGTGTCTGTCTGTCTGTCTATCGAGATCTCTTATTCCCATGATATCCATTTCAATAACTTCCATAACTTGGCCATGTTATATCTTAGATATGATTCCTATGCATGTTCTATTGTATTTTAATGAATAGGTTGATTATCCTTGTCTTCAAAATCACCATGAATTTAAACATCTTATGTAATATTACTTCTTTCAAAATGCCAAGGATTATAATTGAATAATTCCCAATTTGATTTTATTGTATCAATCCATTCCATTGTTTCTTTGTATATCTTGAAATGGATTGTAAAGTACTAACCACGACAAAAAAAATTTAGTCCATTTATGTGATTCATGTGTAAGGATGAAGGAAAACCTTTGAATGAATCTTACAATAACTTCCATACTCTCAGCCTCCCATTTGTTATCTTCTATTCACCTTAGATTATATGTCCAATATCTATTTACCTTAATGAGTGAAACACTTCTCATGAAAAAAAAACATGTTCTTGTATCCATAAGTGAAAGACTTTGCATGTTTATCATGGTTATTTCCAATATTTTTGTCTACCAGTTTGATCATCTCACTTGAAACATTCAAATTGACAAGTACTCTACTACTATCAACTAATAGAAGCTCCAGTAACATGTGACATGTTTCTTGTGCCCAAATGTATCTTTAGAAAATTGTTTTAGTTAGAAGTCTCATATATTCTCATGTTATTGATTCATTAGGGTTTCAATGTTTACAAGCCACATCAACATTTAATGATAAGTTTCAAAATTATTATCTGCTTTTGTTATATACTTGCCAATGTATTTGACTACAACATGTTTGGAAAGATTAGGTTGCCAATCTACTTTTTCTCTCAAAAGCTACAATATGTAACTTGATTGTGTGCATCTAATCTATCATCATTTCTTGCAGGCTCAAATTTTTTATCTCCTATCTATGAGTCTTGATATAATTCTTATTTCTCAAGATTCAATGGCCATAATGCATCATAATTATAAGAAATAATAACCCGGTTATTAATTCTTACACACAAATTCTATTTAATTTGTATACAACTATTTCAATGATTGAAAATTTTACCTACGACGAACTATTTTTACTCTTTTTTTAATGTAGGTAGACACCCTCTCTACATACTGTATGCCATTCTACATAATTGAGTAGCTCTTCATAGTCACACTCCATATCCACTTGTGTAAATTGTATTGTATTAAATCGATGATGTCTTTCCTCTTGTTGACATATATTTCATACAGGTTCTTTAGGAGTTTGAGAAACATTTATTCCAATATAATTCTATTGACAACTATAACACACGGTTGGTGAAGCAAGATTATCTGAACCTTATCAAAAAATCACTTGAAATCTATTCAAATTTCTTCCAATCACTATATTGGGATTAGTTATATTGTGTTCTCTTTTAATTTCTGAATCTTCTATTCATCATCTTCTTCTAAGTTATGATGTTGAATCTTATTTTAAATCATTTTTTTGCATTCATCTTCTTCTAGGTTCGATCTTGCCTCCTCTTTTATATCATTATTTTTTACATTATTTGTAACATCCACAATCATTATATTCTAAGTTGCATTAATTTTAATCAAGCCATCTATATACTATATTTAAAAATAATGTATAAATATTTATTGTATATAAAAATAATAAACGTATTTGATATTAGATATATGTATTTAAAATTTAATCATTCAAATTTAAAATATTTTTTAAGGATATAAAGGAGTTTGGTTGACAAATTGATTCAAAATTAAATTATTAAATTTCTATGTATATATTTATCGATTAAAAAAATAAATTTATATAAAAAAATATTTTATTTTTAATCAAATTATATATTAAAATAAAAATAATTTTAATATTATGTATTATAAAAAATATGAAATTTTAAATAAATTATTATGTAACTAAGTTATTTTAAGTCTGTTGTGATCACTTAATTGACCAATTGGTTATTTAAATAATTAAGGTGATTATTGATATAAATAATTTAATTTGTATTTTACTTAACATTATTTATATATATATGAGGTCATGTTTGTGAACGAAAAGTTTTTAAGTATGATTAAGCTTAAAACTATTGTTATTGTTAAAAGATAACAAGTATTTTTTAATTTTAATTGTAATTAATATTATTATTTTTCAAAGTTGAAAGTTTGTATAGTGTAATTTATATATTATTTAAAATTTTAAAAGTTTTTATAAATATTTTTTAATTATTATTTAAATGATTTTTATAAGTAATTATATTTAAAGGATATTTTAATGTATTTATTATTGATAATAATTATAAGGTAAGGGGACCTACACACACAAATACACTATATATTTCTTAAGAAGAGGAGTTTCACTTTATACTTGTCACCTTCTAATCTCTCTCCTCATTACTTTGGAGACTAGAATACTTAATATTAAAATAAAAATATAAATCATTCTGTATAAATAATTAATCATACACACACACACACACACACACACACACACACACACACACACACACACACACACACACACACACACACACACACACACACACACACACACACACACACACACACACACACACACACACACACACACACACACAGTAGAATAAGGAGAATGTTTTTAAGAAAGATGTACATTGCAATTATAGTTACATGAATAAAACCCAAATCACATATAACTCTTCTAAAAATTTTATCAATAAATTTATATCTAATTCTTTGTCGATAATTTTTTATATTTAAGTTTTTATTAATTTATAGGCTAATAAAAATTTAATTATTATTTTTAAAAATAAATTAAAAAATTTTAGTATAGATTTCACATTCTCGTAAATGATATTTTATATAATAAATATCATTAAAAAGTTATCCCCTTGAAACAAATCTCTTGTAGAAATAAGCTTGATCAGTTTCAAATACATTTCTAATCATTGAAATATACACATAAATTTTGACAAACCCACAATATTTACAAAAAATAATTCTAAAAAAATTTAGATAAAACAAAATATCTTAACCCTTCTTACAAAATTAATTATTTAACTTTTCTCCATACTCATTGTACTCCAAAATCACATATAAGTTATCAATCTCCAAATATGTATAGAGATATCATTTACACAAAATATCCTTTATCAATATCTACCAATTTTGAGAATCAAACTCAGGTGACCTCAATTAGATACTTTAATAATTATAGGTCCTATAAAATATGATATGTATTATGATGTTTCAATTTCATACTTACAAACAAATTGTATAATATGGCTTCAATTTATCACCAATTTTGAAAATCAAACTCAGGTGACTACAATTAAATACTTTAATAATTATAGGTCCTATAAAATATGAAAAGTATTATAATGTTTCAATTTCATACTTATAAACAAATTGTATAATATGATTATAATTTATTAATGGTATTAATATAAATTATATTTTTTATTTAAAATAATAAAATAAATTAATGTTCATTTAATTTTTAATATAAATTTCAAAGCTATTTTTATTTATTTAATAAATTAATTTATCTTATTTCAAATATATTTTTGAGAAAAAAACAAACAAACAATTATCTCATATAATTTATAACTTTAACAACAAATATGTTTCTCATCATTTTATCTTCAAGGCTCCAATTAATCTAATAAATAAAAAGGTTTTAAATTTTGAATAAGTTTTTCATTCTTACAAAATATATATGAAGCCATCTATCAAAGGTAGAAAATGCCACTATTATTCATTATTTAAGTGATTTGAAAAATATTGACCTTGATTTTTGCAATGATTCAATGAACCATTTTCTCTAAAGATTAAATGTTTGGTTGATTGTTTATTATGATAAAAAATAGTTTCTCTAAAAGTTTTAATGTGTCTAAAAGTTTAATTAAAATATTTTTTATCCAAAAATTTCATGGTATGTTTATTTATTTTTTATTTTTTAATATTTAAAATTATTAAATATAAAAATTTCACTAAATTTGTAATTGGATATAAAATTTAAGTAGGCCTATTTTTATTTAATTTTTTTTTGATACATTTAAAAATTTAATTAAAATCTAAAACCACTAAATATAAAAAATTCACTAAATTTATAAATGAATATGTATACATTAAAGGAGTGCATACTCTCAACAATATTTTATAGAAAAAAACTACTTTCTACGTTTAGATATATTAAAAACCTATCTAATGTAATTAGTAGTATCTTTTGCATTACAAACTTTAAAAATTCTTCAAATATGTCTATCAAGTTGATCCACTTAAGCTCTTATTTTGTAAAATGGGTTGAATCAACACCTAATCAAGTACCTTTATGTACATTATCAATCAAATAAGAATAAAGTGTTAAACATAATGTATTCACGCCTAAGAAAAATGAGTATGATAGATCTATATAAAACTAGTCTAATTATATTACATGAATAAGTTCAAATTTTCATTACTTTTTAAAATATTATTAATAATTTTGTTAAAAAAATCATTGGACATTTAAAAAAACTTAATACTTGATGCAAACTCATATGAGGTTCTACCATTTACTCATAAACTAATGAATAGATAGTATAAGGTAACAATTTATCTATTTTTATATCTTAAGATTACAACATAAAATTAAAATATAATATTTTTTCAACATTTGAATGTTAAAATTATAAATTTTGAAAGAAACATGGTAAACATTTTTGAAAAATAAATCATGAAATGTTAAAATTTTGACACTTTAATATCGAAAAAATAATTTAATTTTAAATTCAAGTTCTTATAACAATCTTTATATATTCCACACATACACATTCAATAAAAGAAACAAATGAAGAAAAGTTGAGGATTACTTTGTCTAAAAGAGATTACCCTAATAGGATGAATAAGGGACAACAAGGAGATTGGCATAGTCTAGTAAATGATGAATAGAATAAAATATATGAAGAGAAGGAGATAGAATCCTCTGATGGGGACTTTCAGAGTGGGATCAAAATCTTAGAGAAAGATTATAACCTTTAGCTCAATATTCTCAAAAGGTTATTTAATAAAACTAGTAGATTGAATGTTAAGATCAACCTTCTCCATAAAAAAATCAATGGGGATTTATCTAAGATTAAGGTTGAGAATTTTTTTAATATATATCAATGGAACATGTTTGGATAAGTATATGAAATAAGGGAGGAAGTCTCTAAGTTAAAATATAAAATTAAATAGTTACAAAGAGATCAAAAATTAGTAAATGATGATCTAAAGAAGGTGCTCCATTTGAGTAGGATCACCATTAAAAATTATGATACTAGCATTTAGAAGTTTCATGACGGTATGAGAAAGACAAAAAAGATCTCCCTCTAAGCCGACTCAAGTAAAAGAACTAAAAACTAGATAAAGAACAAAGTAATTAACATTGAAGAAATTGAAGAAGAATTTGTTAAAGAACATTTGTAATTTTTAAAACAGGAACATAAGGTAACTGAGGCACTAAAATACCTATCTTATTCCCATTGGTAATCCTTGTTTGACATTTATAAATTTATTTTTGTTACTATTGGTTTGATTCCAAATACATGCCTTTTGTAAGCTTTAGACTTTGTTCTTCATATTGAGTTTTTGTGGTTGTTATATGGGCTAATTTATATATATCTACTTTATCTCTAATTTTAAAGGGTATGATCCATTTAAAAAACATACCTTGACCTTATAATCAAGAGAAAATACATGTTTAGGAGCCATCTAATACAAACTCTAAATATAATATAACTCACAAGATTAATTTATAAATAAACTATTAATCCTTAAAATATAAAATTTACGCTACATAAATTAGGTCATTATAATATTGAATAATATTAGAAATAATAAGCAACACCAATCGTATAAAAAATTACTAAAATAATATTATTTTCAACATTCCCCTATAATATTATTGTATAAATATACATACAAATATGAAGGAAGGGTAGGATTGTGCCTAAAGACCACCCCTCTTTAGCCCCCCATTTCGACTGCCCTCCACACATAATGATATATTTTGAAGATGTCATACAAGATCCTCTTGAATCATTAAGAAAAAATTAAATCCTTTAAAATATCCACAAGAAAAAAATTATGTAAAGAGTACTCCTCCATGAGTCTTTTCCATAAATCCTTTAAAATATCCACAAGAAAAAAATTATGTAAAGAGTACTCCTCCATGAGTCTTTTCCATGATGCCACAAGGATCATGAGCTATAGGTTACACATTTGTCAAGGCATAATAATAATAATATGAAGCCTTTAATAAGCCTCCAAAATATCTAACTAGTTTAAGAAAATAATTAATTAACTTGCAATAGATTTTTACTCATCATCATCAAGATAATCTACATGGTCCTCACCATTTAAATATAGCCAAAAACACCTCCAATCATGATGCATAAAAAATAGGTCAACCTTCCAAAGGCCATAACTTTTGACCCATAGATCCCTTTGAGCTATTCCATGCACCAAAGTGATCATATCAAATTTTTTATTGATTTCCTAAGTAGTTCTATCTACCTAAGAATGTTTTTGATATTTTTTGGAGGCTATATGTGATCATCTAAGGGTCTAAAATTATGATTTAATTATTTTTTCAAGTTTTTTCTATTTTTAAAAATTGTATATTTTTAGGTTTAGAAGTTAACTTCAGTTGAATTTCATTCCATAGTATAATTATAGTGATTAGGATATTTTTAGAGATACGCACGGTTTCATGTGAACTTACTATAAATAGCATATCTTAAAAATAGGTATTTTTTTAGGTTTTAGTTTTTTTCAAAATTTACGTGTAAACTCTAATTTTTGAGTTTAAGCTTATTTAAGTATAGTTTGGATTTGTAATTATTACAAGTCATTCAATATGAATCAATTTTGAGTTATTGTTTTAGATCTTGTCCTATTGGTAATTTTATTAGTCTTGATAGCTTTTAGTTTCATTATCTAGTATCAGAGCTAGGTTCAAATCTTGGAGGAGTAAGACATGGTGAGAGCATGAGGAGGTATTACATAGATGAAATAGACTATACAAGAGCTATAGAGGCAAGTTTAATAATTAATAAAGGTTATCACTAATAAGGGAAGAAGACAAGGTGGTGATGAAGCTAAGGAAGACATAGATCATGATGAAGAAGTTCAACAAGTAGAAGAACAACAAGAGCATCCACCATTGATGGAAGAGAGGATGGTTCAGGCTTTAGAAGGAAGGAATCAAGGAATCAAGGTTGATGTTCCAAATTATGGAGGTAGTTTAAAAATAGAAGAGTTGATAGACTGGATGAATAGCATGGAAAAGTTCTTCGAGTGGAAGACTATGAGAGAAGACAAGAAGGTAAAGTTTGCATGCATGAAATTGAAAGGTCATGTGATGATTTGGTGGGATCACTTATAGAAAGAGAGAAAAAGAAAAGGTAAAGAGAAGATTAATTCATGGAAAAATATAGAGAAGAATATAAGGGATAAATTTCTTCCTGTAAATTATGCACAAACCCTATACATAAGATTTCAAAATTTAAGGCAATAAAATCATAGTATACAAGAGTATACATATGAATTTTATAAGTTTTACATATGAGTGGAGCATGATGAAAAAGAAAATTAGATGGATATAAGGTATGTAAATGGTTTAAAATTTTCTATTCAAGATGAATTAAGTATGCATAGAATACTTTGCATGTAAGAGGCTTATCAATTAACTTTGAAGGTAGAAGAAAAACAAAATAGACATAATTTCAGAAGAATGTCTCTTGGTCCAAGAAGAGGTAGATCCCATCCAAATAGGGGATGAGGTGGGTTTAATACCCCTATAGGTGGGTCTAATACCAATATAGGTGAATCATCATGTGGTGTAAAAATGAAAGATGATAATAGGCAAGGGTTTCAATACCAACAAAGAGGATGAGGATTTCAGAGAGGATGAGGTTATGATGGTGCTAGAGGATGGTTTTTGAATCAACATAGATATTATGTTTGTTATAAGTGTGGAGAAGAAGGTCATAGAGAATTTGATAATCCACACTATCAAGATTAAAAAAGGAGGTAAGAAGATCACTCAAGAGTAAATTTAGGTGAAGCTAAAATAAAAGAGCAGAATACTGAAGTTGCACCAGTAGATGTTGGAGAGAATCTTATGATGAGAAGAACCTTGATCACTCCAATGAAGGAACAAGTGAATAATAAAGAAGGAGGTGATGCATGGTTGTGATCAAATATTTTTTGAACAAGATGTACTTTAGGTGGAAAGGTATGTAAAGTAATTATAGATGGTGGTGATTGTGAAAATATGGTTTCTAAAGAAATGGTAGGGAAACTAAATTTACAATCTGAAAATCATCCTAATCCTTATCAGATTTCATGGTTTAAGAAAGGTAATGAAGTTAAAGTAGATAAAACGTGCTTAATCAATTTTTCTATAGAAAAAAGTTATAATGATGAAATATGGTGTGATGTTATTCTGATGGATGCATGCCATGTGTTATTGGGAAGACCGTGTCAATTTGATAGGAAAGCAATTCATGATGGATCAAAGAACACATACACTTTTTGGAAAGGTGGTACAAAAGTAGTTTTGTTACCTCTTAAAGAGGAAAATAAGATACAAAACATGTTCTCTAATAAAGAATTTATTCAAGATATGAAGGTGATAGGTTATTGTTATGTATTAGTATCAAAGAATGAAGAAATAGAAATGGTGCCAATACCAATAGAAGTAGTAAGAGTGTTGAAATAATATGCAGATGTTATGCCTGATGAGTCATCGGATGGTTTACCATTAAAGAGAGATATTTAACATCACATTTATTTAATTCTAGGATTAGCTCTACCCAATAAAGTAGCTTATAGGATGAGTTCAATAGAACATGCATAATTAAATAAATAGATTATAGAATTGATAAGAAAGAAGGTGTTAAGGGAGAGTATGAGTTAATGTGCAACACCAATGTTGCTAACTCTAAAGAAAGATGGATGATGGATAATCTGTGTGGATAGTAGATAAATTAACAAAATTACAATAAAGTATAGGTTTCCTATACCTCGTTTAGATGATATGATGGATGTGCTTATAGGAGAAAATTATTTTACCAAGATTGATATCAGGAGTGGTTATTATCATATTCTAATTCATGAAGGAGATGAGTGGAAAAGTGCATTCAAGACTAGGGATGGCTTATATGAGTAGATGGTGATGCCATTTAGATTATATAATATACCTAGCACATTTATGAGGGCAATGAATATGGTGCTACGAGAATATATTGGTAAGTTTATGGTTATTTATTTTGATGATATTTTGATATTTAGTAAGACCAAAGAAGAAAACTTACAATATTTGAGAATGGTAATGGATTTGTTAAGAAAGGAGAAGTTGTATGCAAATTTGAAGTGCAGGTTTATGTAGAATGGTTTGGTATTTTTGGGATTTGTAGTTTCAGTAGATAGTGTGAAAATGGATGAAGAAAAGATAAAGGAAATTCTTGAGTGGCCTATTCCAAAAAACATTACAGAGGTAAGAAGTTTCCATGGTTTAGAAAATTTTTATAGAAAATTTATTAAATTTTTTAGTAGTATTATGGCACCAATAATAGATTGCATGAGAGACAAAGAATTTGCATGGACTAGAGCTACCATATAAATATTTGAATTTTTGAAGAAGATTAGAGAAATACCAATTTTAGCATTACCCAATTTTAGCAAAGTTATTGAGGTTGATTTTAATGCTTCATTTGTGGGATTTGAATTTTTGAAGAAGATTACAGAAATACCAATTTTAGCATTACCCAATTTTAGCAAAGTTATTGAGGTTGATTGTAATGCTTCTTTTGTGGGAATTGGTACTATTCTGAGTCAATAAAGAAAGCTAATAACATATTTTAGTGATAAATTTAATGAGGTAAAAACAAATTATTCTACCTATGATGTTGAAATTTATGCAATTATACAAGCATTAAGACATTGGAGGCATTATTTGGTTCCTAAGGAGCTTATACTATTTGCAGATCACGAGGCTTTGATGTATGTGAATACACAAAAGAAGTTGAATAGTAAGCATGTAAAGTGGTTTTATTTCTTGAAAGGGTATACTTTTATTTTGAAGCATAAATTAGGAAAATAGAATTAGGTAGCTAATACATTGAGTATGAAAGTAGCATTATTGACTACTATGGTGAGTGAAGTAGTTAGATTTGAACTTATCAAAGAATTATATGATACCAATCCATATTTTGTCAAGATAGTTGAACAATGAAAGAATCCATTAATAGGTGGGACAAATATTATTCATGATGAATATCTTATATAGGAAGGTTATCTCTTCAAAGGGAAATAATTATGCATTCTAGTTGGGTCTCTATGAGACAATTTAATAAAAGAATTACATAGTGGTGGTTTGGCTAGAAATTTTGGTAAGACAAAGACAATAGATTCATGTGAAACCCTATGTACCTAACACATCAAACATGAGCTTCACTATTAATGAAGAGAGAGACCATCATGATGACCAATAATATTTGACACCTCTTGATGACATAGCTAATCTCTACTTTGATGAGTGGGGAGCTAATCATTATGGGTGTTATCCATATAAACTCATTGAAGAGAGAGGTATATGACATATATCATTCATGAAGAAAGTGATGATTTCCTTGAGGTATGTTCTGATGATGTTCTTCACCAATATGCATGGGGAAACTATTTTATACATATGGATGATGATAATGATGTTCCAAGTGTTTTAAAGCATTGTAGTCAAAAGGAAGACAAATTTATACCTATCAAAGAAGAAGAGATTCAAAAACATGAGACTCAAGAAGGATATGTTGGTATGTGATAATAATATCATGTAATAATGTAGGAATTTAAAGATGTGAGTGGGACTAAAATTCCTCAAAAGAGACATGAGATTGATGATGGTTTAATGACGGACGTAATGAGGATAAAGAATAGCGTGAAATCCTAATCAAGCAGAAGGTAATCTTGGAGGAACATAATCAAGTCAAGATATAAGTTTGGTGGAGGAAAAGTATTATTGGCCAAATATGAAGAGAGATCTGACAAGGTATGTTTCAAGGTGTAGAATTTTTCAGGTGGCTAAAGGAAACGCACAAAATACTGGACTTTACATGCCATGCCATTACCAGTACCAAGAGGGCCATGGATAGATTTAAGTAGGGACTTTGTGTTGGGATTGCCAAACACACATAGAAGTAATGATTCAAATTTTATTGTTGTAGATAGATTTTATAAAATGGTTCATTTAATTGAATGTAAGAAAACCAATGATGCCACTAGAGTTGCAGAATTATTTTTTATGGATATTGTGAGTTTGTATGGTGTTCTAAAAACTATTACTTTAAATAGGGACACAAAATTTCTAAGTCATTTTTGGAGGACTTTGTGGAAGAATATGGGTACTAAGCTATAATTTAGTAGTGCATATCACCCAAAAATAGATGGATAGACATAAGTTGTGAATAGGAGTTTGTGAAATTTGTTGAGATGCATAGTGGGAGAGAATCCCAGACAATGGGACTTGGATTTACCACAAGCTAAGTTTGCATATAACAGTTTAGTGAATAGATCAAAAATAAATTCACCATTTCAAATTGTTTATGAGAGAAATCCTAAGTGTATTTTATATTTGGTACAATTACCGATTTTAGATTGAATTAATGATGATGTAGAAGTGTTTGCAGAGCATATGCAATATTTACAAGGAGTAAGAAGAAAGTTGCAGGAAAGTAATAAGAAATATAAAGTAGCAGTAGATGTTAGAATAATATCAAAGGTATTTTAAGAAGGAGAGTTGGTAATGGTTTACTTGAGGAAAGAAAGATATCCAAAAGGCAAGTATAATAAGTTGAAGTACAAGAAAATTGAACCATGCAAAATTGTGAAGAAAATTAATGACAATGCTTATGAGCTGAGTTTACCACATAATTTTGATATATCTCTAGTATTTAATGTTTTAGATTTATATGAATTCCATGGAGAATATGGTGAAGATGATGAAGATGAAGAAGTAAATTGGTATCAATAGGTTCCAAAGAAGAAGAAATAAATAATAGTGCAGGTTTTTGATATGAAGACAGTGAGCATAAGGCAAGGGAACTATAAAAAGTATTTGGTGCAGTGGGAAGGATTTAATTAAGAAGATGATACTTAGATTATAGAATGGGAGCTAAATAATCTTGATAAATATAAATGGTAGTAATATAATTAGGCTAACTTATAGGAGTTGAGTTGTTTTCAACCAGAGGAGAATGATGTAGAAAAAATAAGCCAACCTTTTGGAGGCCATAACTTTTGACCCATAGATTTGTTTAAGCTCTTCCACATGCCAAAATGACCGTATAAAAATGTTTTTTTCTGTAATAGGTAGTCCTACCTACCTATGAATGTTTTTGATATTTTTTAGAGGCCATATGTGATCATATGAGGGTCTAAAATTATGATTTAATTATCTATTTGGTTTTTTCTATTTTTAGAAATTATATATATTTTAGGTCCAGATGTTAACTTAAATTGAATATCATCCCATAGTCTAATTATAGTGTTTAGGATATTTGAGATCTGTACGTGCTTGCATTTGAACTTACTACAAATAGTAGCTCCTAAAAATAGGCATTTTTTTAGGTTTTAGTTTTTTTTGAATTTTTCATGTAAACTCTAATTTCCAAGTTTAGGCTTATTTAAGCATGGTTTGGGTTTTTAATTATTCATTAAATATGAATCAATTTTTATTTATTATTTTATATCTTGGCCTATTGTTAATTTTATTGGTCTTGATAGTTTTTGGTTTCACTAAATCATCAAGACACATAGGAGGTGCTAGAAAAGGAATATATGATTATCCATCTTGTTGATAGAAAGGATAATGAATTTATATCATATAATGGAATGAAAATTCATGTTATTTACTAATATATTTGAATATAAAATATTCATCAACAAGTCTTGGTTTTTACATCATATAATCCATCCAATGTGGTTTTGAAAAGAGGAAAAAACTAACCTCACATCATCCCAAGTTCCACAAATTCTAGCACCATATCTTGGATCCCAAGAAGTGTGAAGTGATGCAAGATCTAAACTAGGACCATCATAATGATTCATTAATATATCAATATCAATATGGGAATCATAATAAAAAAAATCTCATCAAAACCATTTAATGTCTCAAATGAATCACAAAAGACATACTCAAAAAACATTTCATGCTCACTATGACTAATAATATGATTTTAAATTTCATAAAAAAAGTCTCATCATGACTACCACTAAGTTTTATAACCTTATCATGAAGAGATAAAACTAAAGGTATATGATAAGGTCCCATTTATATAATAAAGGATTTATTGATTGATACAATTGACCCTCCTAATAAATGAGCATTCTAAGAGGTCCAAGGGGAGGCAACATGTAAATGGGATGGAATGTGCCCTCATTAATATTAATATTGATACTAGTTCAATATAAAGACTGAGTATTTTAACCCATTTTAAACTAAGAGTAGCAACTACTACCACTAGAGGTTTAATGATATGAGAAGTTATATTTATTATCTCACTTTCTTGATAATTATTTGCCTAATTATTGATGTTTATCTAATTGAGATGATAAATCACTTATATTTATTCATTTGAATTTAATTCACACCCTATAATAAGGTAAAAATTCATCAAAAAACATAAAAGAGAGAGAGGGTAGAGCAACAAAGAAGGTTTTGTCCCTGACATAAAAAAGCTTATTGATGTTAAAGAATTGAAAGCATGCCTAACCACAATTATATCATTGTGTGCTAGGTCTAGTTGCTACACAAACATGAGTCACTCAGTGAAAAATATTTTAAGGACAAATATGAAAGTCATTAATCTAATAAACTTATTCTAAAGATAGTCTAAATGATAGTCTATAGTTGTTACACATAATGATTGAGAAGAGACTAAAGTAAAACATGAACAAATCTAATAGACCATTTAAAATAGATTCTACACATATTAACTAAGACAACCATATGTAAATAGACACATTAAAAATATTAAATATAATAAAAAGATAAATCAAAAGGCTTAGAGACATTAGGTGAACAAAAAAAATCAAATATATATTCAACATGCTAAAATGTCATGTTACAATTAGTCTCTAGGTAGACAACCAAGGCAAAATGTAACAAGAAATAAGTAGGTGTACTCCTAGGATGATTTATGTAGTGCTTTAACACAAAGAATACCAACCCTTTTACAATAATAATTTAGTCTACTTAAATATGTAATTCATAATTCTCACGACCTCGACATCCAGCTCAATCCACTAACATAGTGGTTATAAATACTCAATGAAGATTTGAAAATGCCATTGAGATTCATGATTCTCTGACATATTTGAAGGTATGCCCACTAATGAAGGTTGACCATGCTTTTCTAAGAGATAAATAGTTTGTATTTTAGTTCACCTTTGTCTTATGTGGACCTTGGTAACTTATTCTATCAATTTCCTATGTACGTAGTCCCATCTCAATTTTTATTTTTATTTTT
This sequence comes from Torreya grandis, assembly GCA_037957365.1. Classification (NCBI taxonomy): domain Eukaryota; kingdom Viridiplantae; phylum Streptophyta; class Pinopsida; order Cupressales; family Taxaceae; genus Torreya; species Torreya grandis. The sequence goes on along the minus strand of JARHVA010001123.1, from coordinate 3,488,656 downwards.
ATGGTTAAACAAGAAGTTAAATTTATGCTCATATCATCATGACATGGACATCTAATCTGATCATGGGGTTTTACCAAATGTATTCTTCAATTTTTCACTTCTTGGATTTCTTTAGGTATATGCTAACTATTTTTTATAAGGCTAAGTGAGATTTTTCCATGTGGCATTATCTCACTAATCTACTACTCTGACACATTGATATGCTTGCATAGACCACTAAGGGGTTGTGCAAACCTCTTTAGGATAATTGAGTAGTGAGATCATGCTATATAGAAGCATCCAACTAACCTACTTATCTAGAGGTTACTAATTTTGTATAGACCTCCCTAGGATAGTACAATAGTAGGATTATGCCACATGAAATCATCTTACTGACTTGCTCACCTAGAGGTTTATTGACTTGTAAACCCATCTAGAAACTTTTGAAGAGAAATGATTAAGTCCCACTGGGTAGATAAGTGATATATGGCTTTGGTCAAAGATGAAGAATCGACTAAGTATCAAAAATCTTTTCTAAATAAAATTTAGGCCATTGGGAGATATGAAAGGTCGCCACATGGGATAAGAAAAATGTTAGGTCCCTACACGTAAAGTAATATAAGTCCAGTCAACAAATTTAATTTCAAAATTTAATTACTAAGGCAAATGCTAAGAAAATTACTACGGTGAAGAGCCAAGTGAAAACATATAACTTAGCCTAAAATGAAATCAAAATTTCTCAATACTAAAGCCAATTCAGTTCATTTTAAATTACGTAAAATGATGAATCTATATGAACACTTAGTCTTTTTAAGTCCAAATAAACCATAAATGGATTGAATTACTCAACAAAAGGAGTAGAAAAATTATAAAATGAAGTAGAGACCAAATTAAATAAGAGGGTTCCCATTTGCATATGAAAATGGGGCATGTTGATTGTCACAAAAATAAATCGTGACATCTATAGGGAGAATGATATAAGGCATTTAGAATCTAGATTGGAAATCTTTGTTCAAATCAATTCAAAAGTTAGACTATAAATATTCACACCCGAATATAAAAATAAAGTACAAATTAACCCTTTAAAAAAAATCAGAATGATGAAAGCATCAAAGTCTACCTCAACTTATGGCATACTATGTTTCAATTATGTTTTTGACCATCAGTGTGTGTAAGTGATTAATTATTTACAACTCTTGAATTCATATGAATAATTCAAACATACCTAAGCAATCATAATTTTTGAGAAGAAAATTATTTTGGCTATTTGGCTTGGGGAGGAATGACATGGGCATTGCTCTACTACTACCCAAGAATTTATAGCCCTGATAGAGATACCTCTTGTCTCACTCAAGGCCATGTTCCACTAGCATCCATGCCAAAAATATTGTGGTGGATTTCCCTTAATCACCCTTTTGAGGAAGACTTGGATTTTATTTTAAAGTCAATTTACTAAGATATTTTCCTATGAAAAGATTTTGCAGTCTTGTCCATTTTATGTTGTTGAAGTCTTGTCCATTTTATGTTGATAAACTCAGACACCTCATAATTACCAAGACACATTTAAACTAATTCATTTTTATTTTAGATGTTCAATTAAGTGCATGTGATGGATTCAAAAAGAAAATGAAATTATTCTAAAATCCATAGGTTCTATTTTAAATCATCAACCTTCATAATTTAGAAAATGCACAAAAGGAAACTAAAATAGACTGCAATTATTCAAGTATGACTCTTCACTTTCTTTTTAAGGCTCAAAAAACTCTTTCAATTTTACATCCACCATTTGAGGTTCCTTAGCCTACTAACGCAAAGGAAAAGGGGGTTTCATAGGGTTCTACTCTTGATTTTCAATAATTTTATTTTTAGAATAGAGCTTCACTACTACAAAATGATGCCAAAGGTAAGGAACATGCCATAATGTTGAAGCAAAACCAAAATAGGAAAAAAAAAGGAAACCTACTCTAAACCAAGCCTATATACAAACAAGAATCTATTCTAGAAAACAAGGAAACTATTCTAAAGAAACAAAATGTAGAAACCAGAACCTAATTAAGAAAGCAAAGGTAAAAAACATGAAACTGTGCATACTAATCTAGAAAAAAAAAGCCCAATAAAATCGGGAGGGTGGGTTTGGAAATCCACCACAATGTGACTTCCACTTGTTGGTAATAAGAAGGTCATTCTAGTTAGTGTCTTTAGTAAGGAAAGGACATCTTTGTACTCATTAAAAATTCCTCAAGTTTCTTCCCTATGAAGCCAAGGTAAAAATAAGCATAAGTTCAAAAAAATGACTTCCTTTAATTCAAAAATCTCATTAAGGATGAGCATTGGAAACATTTACCTCAAAATATTGTTGAGTAAAAGGAATGTGTTTAATTACCTCAACTTTGGAGAATGGGATCTTTGTAATCAATTTTTCAACACTTACCATTTCTTCTTTTTGGATGAGTTGATTAAGTTCTTCCATAGCTAAAGTATTTACCCATTCATCCTCATTTGGGATGTTATCCACCTTAATTTTAGTGGCATCCATTTGATTTGGGGATTATTTCAAACCTCATAATATAAACCAAACTCTTTATTCAATTTAAGCATCAATTTAGAATCAGGGCCCATTAAATCATTAAAGAAATGCATATCTATTTAATACACATCCTGACAAGACAATTCAACATCAAGACTTAACTTAGTGGGGAAAATTAAATTAGATAAGACTTTAAAGAAATATTTTTTAGAAAGGGGAACCACATCAGATTTATCATCAAGGATAATATCAATGTCCCCTTTAACATTGAACACATTAAGATTATCATGAATCTGACCCATTGGATTTTGCATTTTTGAATCTAGTGTGATAGATCCATCCTTTTCATAATTTACATATTCAAAAATTAAAGGCTCCCTATGCTTCTCTATGTTCACTAATTGGGTTTGGGAAAACTCACCTCCAGTTGGCTGGGCAATCTCATGAATGTGATCAAGACATAATGGATTGGGGGGTGATAGTAAAGTTTGAGGGTGCTATGTTATTGATGGCCTTAACAAAATGTCATGCCTATGATCATCATGAGAAATCTATGTCTCTTCTATTTCTTCCTCAAAGTCATCATCATGATATACTAAGTGTTGTAAGGTTTCACTTATTATTATAGATCTCCTAAACATAAAATAACTAGGAATGCTTTGAAATGATGATCCATTCCCTAGATGATTAATCTCACAGACTATTTTAAAGAAGGATTCAATTGGTTAATGTTACAATTGAATGGGTTGTCCCTATGATGAATTGTGAGCTTTTGAGATTTTATAATACTATTCTTATCTCCTACTTACTTTGGCCATTTAAAGGGATCATGATTAAGCTCATGGATCATCCATGGTGCTACCTCCATATCAGATACATTATTAATATCAAACCCATTTTATAATGCAAAAGGGGTAGGGACTTGGGTTTGCATAGGGGATGCTAGTGGGCTCATTTGACTCTTATCTCACACAGACCAACTATTGATGTAAAATGTTAGGGTCAATTATTTTCCCAAATTGGACAAGGAAGGTGTCTGAGAGTTGTAACCAAGAGGTTATTAAGACTCCTTATAGGTTCAAAAACTAATAAAAAACACCATCAATCAAAGTAAGCAAGAATAAATGGCATGTCACATTTTTAAATTAGATGTTCAAGAATACCAAGGTAGTCTTAAATGAGGTGATGTGCTCTTTTGTAATTTAGCTTTGTGTATGACTAAACCTAGGCAAAAATCTCTCTAAGTTCTTAGGTAAGGCATGGATAAGACTATGGATATTAATGGCAATCCTGACTAGCCAAACCATAGGGACTTATATGCTAAAGAGAGGTTAGGGGTGAGTTTTAAATAGAAATAAACATTCATAATGAACTCAACCCTCAATGTTTTCCTCTCTCTTATATATCAACAAGTGAAACAAGAAGGGTAGAAACTTAAATCTAGACCTTGTGATCCTTGTAGTGGGGTCAAAGTTTCTTTCAAATAGATAACAAAAAAAATAAAATACCTAAAAAATAATAAGGTCTTCCTTCTAGTGCCATTCTATTTTGATCACATTAAGCAGAAAACATAAAAAACATAGAAGGGGAAACTATTTAAACTATTGAAACACATTCATGCTCTAATAGAGTTAGCCTTATTTATAGAACTATTCTATGTTGATCACTCCAACTGACCCTCCCAAGAAATGAGCATTCCTAGAGGTCAAAGGGGAGGCAACACGTACATGGGACATAATGTCTCCTTGCTAATTTTGGGATTGATTTTGGTTCAATGCAAGGACCAAGTAGTTTAACCCATTTTAATCTGAGAGAAGAAATTAATACCACTATAGGTTTAATGATATCATTTATAATTACTAACTCCCTTGCTTAGCAATTATGTTCCTAAGCCTTGATGTTTTTCTAATTCAACTAATAAATCACTTAAATATTTCTTCACTACAATTTATTTCACACCCTAGACTAAGGCAAAACTTCATTAAAAAAACATGAGAGAGAGAGAGAGAGAGAGGGGGGGGGCTTGTCCCTGACATAAACAAGATTATTGATGCTAAGGAACTGAAAGCATGATTGACCATAGTTATACCACTATATGATTGGCCTAGTTACTACACAAATGTGAGTCACTCAATGAGCAAGATTATAAGAACAAATATGAAAGTCATTAATGTAATAAAATTATTCTTAAGATAGTCTCAATGACATTCTGTAGTTATTACACACAATGAATGGGAAGAGACTAATGTACATAATGAATAAATATAATATACTAGTTAAAATAGTTGCTACACATCTTAAATAAGACAGTCATCTACAAATAGACACATTATAAGTCCTATCTCTAATAAAAAGCTAAATGAAAAAACTTAGAGATATTAGGTGAACAAAACAAAATCAAATACGTATTCAACATTCTAAAATGTCATGTTGTAGTCAGTCTATAGGAAAAAAACCAAGGCAAAATGTAATAAAAAATAAGTAGCTACACTCCTATCATGATTTCTACAGTGTTTTAGCACAAAGAATGCCAACCCTTTTACAATAATAATTTAGTCTACGTAAATAGGAAATTTGTAAATCTCACAGCCTCGAGGTCTAGTTCAAAACACTAACATAGTGGTTACAAATGCTCAATGAAGATTTGGAAATATCATCAAGATTCATGATTCTTTGACAGATCTGAAGATATGCCCATTACTATAGTTGAACCATGCTTCTCTAATAGATAAATTGTTTATCTCTTAGTTCACCTTTATCTTATGTAGACCTCTAAACATTTTTCTATTAATTTAACAAGTTTACAGTCCCATCTTAGGTTTTTTAAATATTTTGATGGTCAGATAGGAAGTCAAATTTATTCTCATATCATACTATTATGGATGTGGATGTGTCCTTTGATAGCGAGGTCTTATCACATATATGCTGATTACTTTTTCTAAGGTGAAGTGAATTTTTCAACATGGCATCATCTCACTAATCCACTACTCTAACACATTGCTAGGCTTGCATGGAGCACTATGGGGTTGTATGAACCTCTCTAGGATAATAGAGCAATGGAATGATGCCACGTGGAAGCATCTCACTAACCCACTTGCCTGGAGGTTGCTAGTTTTGTATGAACATTCATGGGATAGTGCAGAAGTGGGATGATGCCACATGAAAGCATCCCATTGACCCACTCGCCTGAAGTCTTACTAATTTGTAAACCCATCAAGAAACCTTTGAAGATAAATAGATAATCATTAGGTGGATAAGTGACATGTGGCTCTAGGAAAAGTTGAAGAATCAACTAAGCATCACAATTTTTTCCAAATGGAATCTAGGCCATCAAAAGTCATGAAAAGTCACCATGTGGGATAAGAAAAGTGTTGGGTAAATGTGGGTAGAGTAACATAAGTCTAGGCAGCAAATTTAATTTTAAAATGTAATGGTTAAGGCAAATGCTAATAAAATGATCAAGGCAAAGAGCTAAATGAAGATGTGAAAAAATATAACTCAACCTAAAAGGAAATAATTTTTTTGCCAATACTAAAGCCAATTCAGTCCATTTTAAAAAAAAAATTAAGTATGATGATGAATTTGTATGAACACTTTGTCATTTCAAGTCCAGATAAAGGAGAAATGGCTTGAATTAATTATCAAAAGGAGTATAAAATTTATAAAATGAAGCAAAGGCCAAATTAAACAAGAGGATCCTGGTTTGCATATGGAAATGGGGCATGTTATTTGGCATACAAATAGGATCCATAGATTTAACATAATTTACATATGAAGAGACACTCAAAAATTCACCTTCAGTAAAAATAGGATCCATAGATCTAACATAATTTACAAATAAAGAGACATTCACACACTCACCTTCAATAAAAATAGGATCATCCACTCCAAAGGTTTCCATAAGATCAACTACATAAGTCATATACATGATGTCATATAAGGAAGAATTTAGTTGAATGTATTTAACCTTAAATTTGGATAAGAATCCTACTTGGGTAGATAGGATTGATAATATAGAAATGACAATACACAAAGGTGATAATCAGATCTAAAACATGCCAATTAAATGCTAAACTTAGATACAACATATGCTAAATTTATTAAATTGAGATAGACTAAAAATAACAATTAAAATAGATATGGAAATGACAAAGACATAATGTATTTATTTGGTGTTGATGCTGACATAGTTATGGATCTGGAATAGGAATTAAGTAGACTGAAAGAGGATTTTAGAACATCCACCAAATTCTAGATTGAGTGCCTCTGGAATCACAAACACTTAAGGTAGCCTTAGATAGTTACATCAATGCTAGTGTTTAGTTTGGACGTAGGTGTCTTTATAGACTACCTATTGGAATAAGATGTGACCACTTGGATGCTTCTTATTTTTCCATTGCCTTCACTTTGGTGCATTTAGATATGGGTCATGTACTATCGCTCCTCATGAAATTACAAAACCCTATTTCTTCATTTACATAGTGACCTTGGAAAAAATGAATTAGTGGGAACATAATGTCTATTTGAACCCAATGACCCCTATTTAAATGAGTGTTGCCTACATAGAAATGCTCAAAAGAGGGCCTCATATTGATGTAATTATCCCATACCTTTTGGCTTATGTGTGAATTATGTAATATGTTTAAAGTAAGTATAATAGTTACTTAACTTATAACTTGGAAAATCAAGCTCTTAGGTTGATCCTTTAGTACTTCATACGTTTGTATGTTTAATCCCTATGAAGTTATGAAAATAAAAAAGCTTTGATTTATCGAGTGATTGATTGAAGGATTTGATAATTTACCTTGATCTATATTAGGTTCCTCTAGGTGATGTATGAATGAGGAGTGATTATGAATATATACCACTCCTATCAGGAAATATATTGCATTAAGGCACTTAGGCCCACCATTAGGATACATTTAATTTTTAAATTATATGATTTTGGGGTACTAGACACCTATGTTAGGGTAGGACACTAGTGTCAACATAGGGGTTTGGGACTAACACTTATGTCCTAGCAGTTATAAAATAGGTATAGGCTCATAATTTGTAGGGGCATAAGATAAGAATATTTTAAAAAATATAGGTAAGATAGAAGGTCTGGGTCATCAACATAAGATTATTAAGACCAAGAGATAGGTCGAGGGGCATATTATAGAGCAGACATAAGACTTCTAAAAGTGGGAAAGGCCCATAATTGAGAAGAATATCCAATGTCTAAGTTTTCTAAGTGTACAAGACTAAGGTGTTATATAATTCATAAATATCATCTACATTTTCCCACACTTTAATATAGTAATGAAATTGTTGGTCTAAAGGAGAAGAAATGAATCCCTTGGTGTGTATAACACACCTTATCTTTACATGAGCCCAACTTGATTGATTTGATTTTGACTGACCTATAACCAAGAACATGTTACAATATATAGTCAATGCATATAATCTGAAATTGAAAATATTTTAAATGATTGAAACTAAAGATCAAGGTTTAGGAGTAGACTTGTGTATTGATGCAATTTCCTTACCTATTGGAAATTTAATTTGAAATATGTATCATTATGAATCATTAAAACTAATATTAGGATAGATATATAAATATGGAAATTACATATATATAAGGAGATAGAGAGAGATATTGTAAGGCACATACTCTCAACCTTAAATAAAAGGTGAATTTCCATTAGATAATTGAGATTAACTCAACCATACAACCCAATCATACTTATAACCTGGTGCTATGAGTGAACAAAGTCAACTCATACTATCAAACTGGTGAGGTTGGATGATGCAATCAAGTCTAACTTGAAAAATTGTAAATATTGAGTGATTTAATCATCTCAACTATACCAAAAAATGAACCAACTACTGTAGTAAATTGACTCAATACAATATATAAAATTATAACCTAGTGGGTGGTAACAATCCTTGAGAGTGTTTTTAAATTTGAAATTGATTTGTATTTTGTAATATTAGGTGCACATCACATAACATATGTACCTTATATATGTCTCAAGATGAACTGTGCATAAAATGGTACCAATGGATAGAATTATGGAATAATTGTGAATCTAAATTCATATAACTATGTGCTTTGGCCAATTTAGGAACTATGTAAGTGTGGAGAACATGCTTCCAAGGCATGCCCCCAATATATATGGAGAAATATGAAAACTAAAATAAGTGCCAATGTAGAGGACATGTTTCCAAAACATGCCCCCACTTAGTATGGGTGTGCCAAATACTGAATAAGTGTGTAAAACATGCTTCTAAAACATGCCCCCACTAAATTTAGGTGTGTTGAATACTGAATAAGTGTGGAGAACATGATTTCAAAGTATGACACATTATGAGTAAGTTCAACCAATTATTGATGTAAAATGTCACGGTCAATTATTTTTCCAAATTAGGCAAGGAAGGTGTTTGATAGTTGGAACCAAGAGGTTATGGAGTCTCCTTGTAGGCTAAAAAATCAATCAAAAACACCATCAATCAAAGTAAGTAGGAATAAATAAAATGCCACATTTTTAAATTAGATGTTCAAGACTCCCATGGCAGTCTTAAATGAGGTCATGTGATATTCTTCTATTCATCTTGGCATAGGACTAAACCTGGGCAAAAATCTCTCTAAGTTCTTAGGTAAGGCATGTATAACACTAGGGATATTAATTGCAGTCCTGGATAACCAAGCCATAGGTAATTATATACAAAAGAGAGGTTAGGGATGAGTTTCAAATATAAATAAACATTCATAACGAGCTCAACCCTTAATGGTTTCCTCTCTCCTATGTATCAACAAATGAAATAAGAAGGGGAAGAACTTAAATTTGGACCTTGTGATCTTTGTAGTGGGGTCTAGGTTACTTTCAAATAGATAAAAAAATAAAATAACTAACATATAATAAGGCCCTCCTTCTAGTGCTATTCTATGTTGATCGTGTTAAGCAAAAAACATAAAAAACATGAAGGGGAAACTATTTAAACTAGTGAAACACATTCATGCTCTAATAGAGTTAGCCTTCCTTCTAGCACTATTTTACATTAATCACTCCAACTAACCCTCATAAAAAATGAGTGTTCCAAGAGGTCCAATGGGATGTAGCATGTACATGGGACATAATGTCCCCTCATTAATTTTAGGATTGATGTTGGTTCAATGCAAGGAAAGACTAGTTTAACCCATTTTACTTTGAGAGAAGATACTACTACCACTAGAGGTTCAATGATATGATCATTTATGATTACTAACTCACTTGTTAATTGTTTTTCTAAGTCTTGATGTTTTTCTGATTTAACTAATTAATCACTTAAATATTTATTCATTGGAATTCACTTCACACACTAGACTAAGGCAAAAATTCATCAAAAAAACATAAAAGAGAGAGAGAGGGTAGAGAAGAAAAGAGGGGATTGTCCCTAACATAAACAATATTATTGATGCTAAGGAACTAAAAGCATGATTGCCCATAGTTATACCGTTATGTGTCGGGTCTAGTTACTACACAAATGTGAGTCAATTAGTGAGCAAGATTATAAGGACAAATATGAAAGTCATTAATCTACTAAAATTATTCTTAATATAGTCTCAATGATAGTCTATAGTTGTTACACACAACGAATGGGAAGAGACTAAAGTAAAGAATGAACAAATCCAATATACTACTTAAAATATTTGCTACACATCTTAACTGAGATAATCATCTATAAATAGACACATTAACTATCCTAGTTCTAATAAAAAATTAAATAAAAAGACTTAGAGACACTAGGTGAACAAAAAAATCAAATATGTAATCAACATTCTAAAATGTCATGTTGCGGTCAATCTCTAGGCAGATAGCCAAGACAAAATGCAATAATAAATAAGTAGGTATCACTCTTGTCTTGATTTCTATAGTGTTTTAGCACAAAGAATGCTGACCCTTTTACAATAATAATTTAGTCTACTTAAATTGGCAATTCATGAATCTCACAACCTCGACATCTAGTTTAAAATAGTTACATAGTGATTACAAATGCTCAATGAAGATTTCAAAATATCACCAAGATTCATGATTCTTTGATAGATCCAAAGGTATGCCCACTACTACAGTTAAACCATGCTTCTCTAAGAGATAAATTGTTTGTATTTTAGTTCACCTTTATCTTATGTGGACTCTAAAATTTATTTTGTTGATTTACCAAGTGTGCAGCCCCATCTCAAGTTTTTTAAATATTTTATTGGTCAGATAGGATGTCAAATTTATGTTCATATAATCCTAACATAGATGTGGACATCTCTTCTACTCATATGGTCTTGCCACATATATTATGATTATTTTTTCTAAGGTGAAGTGAAAATTTTCCATGTGTTATAATCTTGATAATCCATTACTCTAACACATTCCTATGATTGCATGGACCATTATGGGGTTGTACGAACCTCTTTGGGATAGTGAAGCAATAAGATGATGCCATGTGGAAGCATCCTGCTAACCCACTTGCTTGGAGGCTGATGGTTTTGTACGAACATTCATGAGATAGTGGGGAAGTGGGGCAATGCCATGTGGAAGCATCTTACAAACCCACTTTAATGGAGGATTACTAATTTGTAAACCCACCAGGAAAATTTCAAAGATAAACAAATAAGTCTTGTTGGGTGGATAAGTGACGTGGATTTGGGCAAAGTTGAAGAATTAACTAAGCATAGAAATCTTTTCCAAATGGAATATTGGCCATAAAAAGTCATGAAAGGTCACCACATGGGATAAAATAAGCATTGGGTACCTATGGGTAGAGGAATATAAGTCCAATCAATAAATTTAATTTCAAAATATAATGACTAAGGCAAATGCTGAGAAAATGACTAAGGTGAAGAGTTAAGTGAAGACATGAAAACATATAACTCAACCCAAAAGGAAATCAAAATTTTGCCAATACTAAAGCCAATTCAGTCCATTTTTAGAAAAACAATTAAGTATAATGATGAATTTATATGAACACTTAGTTGTTTCAAGTCCAAATGAAGCATAAATGGATTGCATTGCTTATCAAAAGAAGTAGAAAAGTCTTAAAATGAAGCAGAGACCAAATTAAACAAGAGGGTCCCCATTTTCATATGGAAATGGGGTGTGTTGTTTAGAAAAAAAATAGGATCCATAGATTAACATACTTTACATATGAAGAGACACTCACACACTCACCTTTAGTAAAAATAGGATCATCCACTCCAAAGGTTTCCACAAGATCAACTACATAAGTCATATACATGATGTCACATAAGGAAGAATTTAGTGGAATGTATTTAACCCTAAATTTAGATAAGAATCCTACTTGGGTAGATAGTATTAAGAGTATAGAAATGATAATACACAAAGGTGATAATCAGATCTAAAATAGGCCAATTAAATGCTAAACTTAGATACAACACATGCTAAATTTATTAAACTAAGATAGCCTAAAAATAGAAATTAAAACTAGATATGGAAATGGAAAAGACATAATGTATTTATTTGGTGTTGATGTTGACATAGTTATAGATCTAAAATAGGAAGGAAGCAAACTGAAAGAGGATTCTAGAACATTCACCAAATTTTAGATTGAGTGCCTTTAGAGTCATAGACACTTATGGTAGCCTTAGATAGTTATGATAATGTTAGTGTCTAGGTTGGACATAGGTTTCCTTATAAAATACCTATTGTAATAAGATGTGACCACCTAGATGCTTTTTTTTCATTGCCTTCATTTTGGTGCATTTAGATCTAGCTCATGGACTATTGATCCTCAAGAAATTATAAAACCTTATTTCTTCATCTAGATAGTGACCTTCAGAAAAATGAGTTAGTAGGCACACAATATCTATTTGACACCAATAACCCTATGATAACGAGTGCTTCCTATATAGTAATACTCAAAATAAGGCCTACTATTGATATAATTATATCATATGTTTTAGCTTTTGTGTGAATCATGCAATATGTGGAAAGTAAGTATAACAATTACTTAACTTGTAACTTAGAAAATTGGGCTCTTAGGTTGATGCTTTAGTACTTGATACCTTTATATGTGTTATCCCTATCTGATATGAAAATAGGGAAGCTTTGATTTATTAAGTGCTTGACTAAATGCTTTGATAAATTACCTTGGTTTGTGCTAGGTTCTTTTAGGTGATGAATGAATGAGGAGTGATTATGAATATATACCACTCCTATCAGGATATATCTTACATTAAGGCACTTAGGTTGACCATTAGGATACATTTAATTTGAAAATTATATGACTTTGGGGAACTAGAAACCTTTGTCAAGGAAGTACACTAGTGTCGACATAGGGGTCTGGGACTGACACTTATGTCCTAGTAGTTAGAAAATAGGTATAGGCTCAAAACTTGTAGGGGAATAAGATAAGAATATTTTAAGAATTATAGAAAAGATATAAGGTTTTTTTCATTAACATTATATTGGTAAGACCAAAATAAAGGTTGAGGGGCATAAGATAGAGTAGAGGCAAGACTTCTGAAAGCAAAAAAGGTCCAAAACTGAGAGGAATAGACAAGGTATAATTTTTTCAAGTGTACAAGACTAAGGTGATATATAATTCATAAATATCACATAAATTTTCCCAAAATTTAATATAGTAATGAAATTATTGGTTTAAAGGAGAAGAAATATATCCCTTAGTGTGTATAATACACCTTGTCTTTGCATGAGCCCAACTTGATTGCTTTGCTTTTGATTGAGCTACAATAAGGAACATGTGATAGTATATAATTAGTGCATATAATATGAAATTGAAAATGTTTGAAATGATTTAAATTAAAATATCAAGGTTTAGGATTACACCTATGTATCGATGCAGTTGCCTTTCCTATTGGAAATTTGATTTGAAAGATGTATCATTATGAATCACTAAAACTGAGATTAGGATAAATGTATAAATATATAGATTAAATATATATAAGGAGATAGAGAGAATGGAAGGAATATTCCCCCAACCTTAAAGAAAAGGTGAGTTTCCACCCAATAATTGAGATTAGCTCAACCGTGTAACCCAATAATACTTATAACCTGGTGAGTATGAGTGAACAAAGTTAACTCATACTATCAAACTGGTGAGGTTGGATGATACAATCAAGTCTAACATAAAACCTTGGAAAGATTGAGTGATTTAATCATTTTAATTATACCAAAAAATAAACTAACTACTACAGTAGATTGAATCAATACAATCTGTAAAGGTTTAACTTGGTGGGTGGTGTAGACATCTAATTCCTAACACCATTTGTGTTGAAATTGCCAATCTTACTCAAATTATACTCAAATGCACATTTTAGGTCAAAATCCATAAAATTACTTAAAATGGTTCAAACTTATCATTTAAAAGTGTTATTTTAGGTCAAATTATCCCTAAATAGGGTAATGCATTTTATGGGCCAACTAACTTTGATTAGATCATTTTGAGTCAAAATGATAATTTTGCCATTTAGTGCTCTAGATCACTCTTTTCTTCTAATTCATTGGTATACATCACGTACCTTTGTTATTTGGTGTTGGAAAAATCCTAAATGGGAGTACAACTCTAATTCATCTAACATCACCTTCCAGTTCCTCTGTAGTTAAATTATGATCCAATAATATGACTTTTTGACCATTTTGATTAATTGTGCACCAATTTCCAAATAATTGCACTAAACTTGATTAAACTTAAGCTAATTTATTCAATTTAAGAGCTTAATAATTCCATATATCTTTTATTATTGAAAATTGATTTTGAAAATCTACATCACCTTATCACATCATTTATGGCGTGGCATCCATCAAGCCATAAGTACATAAAATATCAGGATTATGGGTCACCCATGCCTAGTTAATACCTCCCATGCCTTTGTAATGCTTATTTATCTTGAGGATATTTATGATTTTAATTCAAAATATTAGGATTATCCATGACCACACATCTCAATCTTGAGATGGATGATCATGGTTGATCCTAACCAATCTCAAAAATTTATAAATAGAGAGGCCATGGACATGAATTTTAAGATTGAATATTACAAAGTTATAATGTAAAATTATTTCCACAATCCTTTGCAATAGACAATTTATTTTGTTTTCAAGCTTCATTGATAGGATATTTTAGTGTTTTAGAATCATGAGCCTAGGTGTTATGGAGTGTTATTGATACATTGGAGGAGTTTTCCACCTTTGCTGACAAAGACATGGATGCTTGATCAAGGGAGAACATGATTTTGAGCCACATGGGTATGGTGAATCTATTTGGGAAGGTAATATGATGTTGCTTTCTTTCATTTTGTTTCTTGCTATCCTTTGTAATTCCCATAGGAATAGATAGGCTTAGTTAGTTAGTTCTTTATGCATTTTTCATGATTTATGGACTAATGTTGACTAAATTGCTTTGTAATCCTCTCTATAGGTGGTGACACTCCTTAAGATTGTTTTTAAATTTGAAATTGATTTGGATTTTATAATATTAGGTGCACATCGCATAGCACATGCACCTTAGATATGTATCATGTTGAACTATGTATAAAAATGGTACCAATGGATATAATTATGACATAATATTGAATCTGAATTCATATATATGTGTGCTTGGCCAATTTAGAAACCATGTAATTCATATATATGTGTGCTTGGCCAATTTAGAAACCATGTAAGTGTGGAGAACATGATTCCAAATCATTACCCCACTATATGTGGAGAAATATGAAAATTAAAATACGTGCCAATGTGGAGGACATGTTTCCAAAACATGCCCCCACTTAGTATGGGTATGATAAATACTAAATAAGTGTGGAAAAAATGCATCTAAAAAAATCCCCCATTGAATATGGGTGTGTTGAATACTGAATAAGTGTGGAGAACATGCCTTCAAAGCATGCCCCCACTAAATCTGCAAATTGTGCCAAATGTGGAGAACATGCCTACATGACATGCCCCCAATGATATGCCCCCCATTTGAGGTGAGAGAAGAATAGAAACTAGTAGTTACCTCACCTCAAAAGGATAAGACAACATTATAACTATGAATGGAACCATGTAGCATATAAAATAATATGTCTAGGTAAATATAACCTTGAAGCTCATAGAATAATATGATCACATGAAGGCATAATATACATTATAAAGATCATGGAAATGTATTGATAGCAATAGGATAAACTCAATAATGAAAAAACATGAACATAAGATCACTCAAAATCAAGTCAACATACATTGATCTTCAGAGACTACAAATAAGGGGCATGCTTAAATGCCACACAATCAAAGGGAGACGACTTAGTCCAATGTCCATAAAAAACAAGAATGACATATTAAAATGTCCATAAAAATAATAGTGATATATTCAAATTTCAAAGAAAGCAAGCAAAGGCATGGGGACCACAAACAAAGGAGCATATTCAAATGATAAAACACGTAAGATAATAACAAGGAAAGAAACTCAAGGAAGTGTATAAATGAAATCATAAGAAACCAACATAAACATATCATAGTAGCCCATGGATCAAATGTTTTATCTAAAAAAATCAAGTGCATAGCATATCAATTACCCTATGAAATATATAATCATGGATAAAGACATGTTTACATACATATAAGCTCAAACATGATAATGAAGATACCATAGAATAATATAACATGTGTGTATCAAGATCAAATAAGTAGATGACCCCAATGTCCATATGAAATGAGTAGAGGGAAGATGTAACATCTGAAATAAGAATATACAATTTATCTATGTATACATGTATTAAACTTAAGTATAAGCATGAATCACATTTGTATGTAGAAGTAACTGATATGTCATCCATCAACATGAAACTAGCACATAAATGTCAAAGAGCCAATAAAATATATTTAAGCTAAAAATATTTTTTTGGATTTTTGAATGTTTTTGATTTTTTTGGCATTTTTGGAATATGCCAAAGAAATAACTACCCTATGATCTCATCCAATGGATTAGAATCATTAAGAAGTGGTAAATGTACAACTTGTCCTAAATGAGATGTGCTATATGTGTGCATAGTAGAAGTAGGAACTATATCATGGTATTTTGGTAATTTTAAATTTGGAATCTTTGATTCATTGATGTTTTCCTTCATTGCTAGTAACCATAGTTTTCCAAGTTTTTAATTATATTTGGGAAGTAATGAGCTAATATGTAACATAGTAGAGCATTATTATGATAAATGTGTGACATTACACTAAATGGATCCAACACAAAAACTAAATTCCATATTTTTATTCACATGTTCCGTACCATATCCCAGATATGTATAGAATTACTAAGTACAAATATTGAATTCACAAGTTGGATAAAATATAATATTTTGACCTTGATTTCCATCTATGAAAGGTTCAATGATTTGATTTTTTGAGGAAAGAGTGGTAATTACTTCATATGAAGGCATACATCTAACACTACCCTTTTAAGACACTTTTCTCTTTTTGTACTTGTTCCTTTTGTATCATGTTTTTCTCTTCTTGGTGTTTAGGTAATTTATATTGTTATATTTATTATTTTGTCTTTAATTTTGTTTCATTTATAGGATCTTTATCTTTTTCATTAGACAAATTTATCTTTGAATTATTTTTATTAGTATTGCTAATATAGCCCAAGCCTTGATGGTTATTCTGATCATATGTAGAAATAAGATGAGTGATGCATTGGGAATGTTTTCCCATTCCTTGACCATGATAAATAATTTTTTTAAATATTTTATTCCAAAACTATATTTTTTATAAAAATGAGTATCATTGTTCAGAGGTAAATTTGTATCCTTGTCTTGATCTGATTTTTATTTTTGAACCTTTTTTTGCTCTATGTCTGATATTGGAAACTATTTTTTTCTACATTTTTCTTTGGTATCCACAGGTTTTATTTTGGTTCTTGTGTTTTAGGAGAGGTAATCATAATGTGAAAGATTTATTTGAGTGATGTATCAATTACAAGTTCACCACTATATTTGAGACTTTTTATTTGGTTCTTTAAAGCCAAACAATAATCTATATGATGCCCATGCATTCTATGATATGCAAAATAGTATAAAATCCCCTTATGGCATGTAGATGAAGTAGTTTGATAACTTTGTATCTAATCATGTCTCTTATGATTTCACTTTGTCGCTTAGGAGTATTTTGGTCACTTTTGGTTTAGCTTTTCATTTTGATATGAAACTTTGTTTGACCCAACATTGGTAGATGGGGATGCGAACACATGATTATCACTACCATGTATTGGATTATGTAATTATGAAATATGATTTTTTAACTCTTTTATTAACTTTCTCATAGTAGTGATTTGATCTTTTAGGGCTTCACAAACACAAACCCTAGGTACTTTGGATTGATTACTTTATTTTGAAGATATAGAATGTTCCACCTTACCCCTTGGATAAGTGATAGTCTAGACCTGGTTAGAGGTATGAGAGTTATCACCATAATTAGGGTTAGGAGGAAAAATAGGCTCCTTGGTATCGATTTTAAACGTTATAAAAATTAATATGAGAAAAGGATAAGAAAGACATGCAAATGCTAGGGAGTAGTCAATCATGATATAGTAAGGATATAGAAATTTTAGACTATCGGTTGAGTTTTTTGAAAATGTGAGATATGCTTTCCTATAAAAATAGGAAATAAGATGAACCCAAAAAATAGGGAAACAAAATTTCAATGTATGACATGTAGGTCTAAATTTACTAAAAATAGTAAAATGCTAAATTTAATATAGTCATACAATATTCTGGAAAATAAAAATATGTTTTTGTGTATATAAACATAATTATGAAAACAAATCTAAAAAATTGAAATTTTAAATATTATGAATCATAAATAGGCCAAATAATGTGAAATGTTTCACAGGTAAAACCCTAAAATATTCCCAATAGAGAATCAGAAGTTTATATAAAATAATAATTTATCATAGAGATCTGAGAGAAATTTTTGAATAAAATATGATTTTTGATTAAAAATATAAATTAATTACAAAATAAGTACACCATTCACCTTGCATGCCAATATTTGCTAAAAATATTAAATTATAAAAAATAAAAATTTGTATCAAATTTTGGTGAAGAAAAAGAGGTTTTTTAGTATACTAACTTGAATAGAAAATACCTTAGAGGAATTTTAAAATGGACCTATTTGGAGGATGAAATGCACCAATCAAGGAAGAATAAACTTGCAAGCATATTCACATGAATCCATTTTAACTAGAGGAGGGTAAAACCTTAGGGTAAAGTTTCAGATATGAAAATCCATTTCAAGCAGCTAAAACCCTAAGAGGATTGGAAGATCTAGATCAATTTTTTTTACATTCACATGAATCAGGTTCACCAAATGTTCAACCCTAAATTTGGATATGGATACTTCTTGGGTAGAGATGATTAATAATATACAAATGATAATGCATAAGGGTGATAATCAAATCTATGGCAATCTAATTAAATGCTAAACTCATATACAACATATGCTGAATTTATTAAATTTAGATAGTCTAAAAATAGTAAGTACAACTATGATAGATATGGAAATGACAAAGAAATAGTGTACTTGGTTTGTGTTGATTCTGAAAAAATTATGGATTTGGAACATGTAGGAAGTAGATTGGAAGAGGATTCTATAATAGTCACCAAATTCTATATTGAGTGCCTCTAGAACCGTAAACACTTACATCAGCCTTGGATAGTTGAGTTAACACTAGTGTTTGGGTTAGATTTAGGTGTCCTTTATAAAATTCATACTAAAATAAGATGCAACCACATAGATGCTTTAAAGTTTTTCATCATTTTTGATTTGGTGCATTCAGATTTAGGTTATGGATTATTGCTCTTCATGAAATTATAAAACCCTAGTTCTTCATCTTCATAGTGACCTTGGGACAAATAAGTTAATGGGCATATGGTGTTTAGATAAGCCTAAAGACTTTATCAATTATTACTTCCTACATATCTAATACTCTGAAGAGGGCCTTAGACTGATGTAGTTATCCTCTACATCTTGGTTTGTGTGTGAATCATGAAATATATGGAAAGTAAGTACAATAATAACCTAGCTTGTAACTTGGAAAATCAAGATCTTAGGATAATCCTTTATTACTTCAAACATATGTATGTTTTATCCGTATGATTGATATGAAAATAGAAAAAAAACAAGAAATCTTTACTTTATCAAGTGCTTGATTGAATGCTTTGATAAGTTACCTTAGTCTGTGCTAGGTTTTTCTAGGTGAGGAATGAACAAGGAGTGATTGTGAATATATACCACTCCTCTCAGGAAATATCTCACATTAAATCACTTAGGCTAACCATTAGGATACATTTCATTTGTAAATTAGATGACTTTGGATCACTAGACACCTACATTAGGGTAGGACATTTGTGTCAACATAGGGATCTAGGACTGATGCTTATGTCATAGTAGTTAAAAAATAAGTATAGGTTTAGAACTTACAAGGGCATAAGATAAACATTTTGGGCAAGATATAAGGTATGGATCATCAACATAAGACTAATTAAACCAAGAGATGGGCTAAGGGGAATAAGATAGAGTAGATGTGAGACTTATAAAAGTGAAAAAGGTCTAGAACTGAAAGGAATAATAAATGTCTAAGTTTTCCAAGTGTAAAAGACTAAGGTGCTATATAATTCATAACTATCTTCTACATAATGTCATCTTCATAGGTAGAAGAAATTCCATCTTCAATGTCATTCACATAAATATAATGAACTAAAATTTGAGTTTCATTATGAATATCTTTACATATAGCATCATAATCCTCCATATTACTCATATAAAAAATAATCAAATCAAAACATGTATCAAAATATCTACAAAACTCATCCACATTTACAAAAGAATAAAATATAAATTTAAGTGATAAAACACCTCATAATCAATAAATTTCACAATAATATGATGTAACCTTAATCAAATATATCGAATCTAAAATAATGTTATCAAAAACTTTATAAATAGTCACTAAATCCTCTATGATCTCAATTAAGAGAATAATGAAATTAAATAAAAATTACTGCCTTGAAAACTATCTTTCACAATATAATTATAAAAATCACTAATAAATATTTTAATTAAATATTTATAATCTACATAATCATGATGACAAGAAGATGAATTATTATGATGATAAGAAGATGAATTATGAAAATCATAATTACAATTTTAATTGTTATCCCAAACAAAAAGACACAAAACACTCTTTTAATAACATCTAAAGTTACCTTACATTTGTCACATCCTCATCATTGAGATATACTATTCAAATATTATAAGCTTCATCATAATAAAATTAATGCTTTTTTATTTCCATCCTGGTTATCTTTTATTTCAAACTTTTAGGTTTCCTTATTATCAATATATTTATAAAATTCGTATTTAATGAAAATCATATTTAAAAAGGTAATATTTATTTTATTTTTTCCAACATAGTATTTTCTGTCCTTAAATTAATGACACACGTTTTTAAAACACAATTCACTAATTATATATAATGATAGTTACCCAAAATAAATTACACTAACATGAAGGATTGAAAAATTAAATATTTAATTTTCCATTTTTTTAAAAAACTTAACCAACTAATTTCATAATGTATTTAGTCTCAGATCCAAAAATATAAAAAAGAGATTTAAT